>OY728157.1:2022606283-2022631283 GCA_963277665.1 Viscum album
GGTTATTCCTAGTTGGTGGCTACTGATATTGACACGATGCATCTTTCTTGTTGGTTTGGATGCCTAATTTTCCTTGTGTGTCTGAGTAGTTGGTTTGTTGCCTTACGTTGAATGTCTTTGAGTTTTTGTGCAGAAGTGTCGGATACCCATGCATCAGGTATCTCGAGTTATGGTTTTGATCCTACTTTATTATCTGTCTTAGATTGATAGTATGCGTGTGGTTGTGAGATGAGTAATTATTTCTTGTTATCATGTTGAGTATCACCCCATGGGTGTTTCCCTTGTTTTGGCTATTTATCACCATTTGTCTTAGGTTGCCTATGAGGCATACCATGTTGCATTTCTTTCTTGCCTTGATATAGTTGATTGTGTGTATTTCCTGCTGTTTATATGCTTTTGATGCTTTGTAGCTATTATCCAAGTAGTTTTTTGAACTTACTAAGGGCTGCTGACAGTCGATTACGCATGACTGGACTGCTCAGGGCTGTGTGAACCTAGTGAAGTAGACTAAAGTGGGAATTGATGATTAAGGGATTCCCTAGAGAGTCTATTATAAACTAGTATCATTCACATGACCTACGAGAATTGTAATTTGTGCTTCCTCAGAGTGTCCTTAGTTACGTATCGAGACTACAGGGGGAATTAGACGTAAGTTCTTCCTTAGAGAGTATATAGATATCATTGAAAGACCATAGGGGAATTGACGATGAGAGCTTCCCAGAGTGTTTTTGCCTTTGTATGTTTACTTGACTATAGGGGCCTGCTAGTTTGAGCCACCCAGAGAGTCTATGCTTTAGCTAAACCAGAGGGGTGAGACTATGTGTGCTAGGACCAGAGGGGATAGGCTGTGAGTACTTCCTAGAGGGTTACCTATTGTGTTATCTTCTTGCTTGTGTTTTTTTGGTTGAACCAGAGGGGATAGGCTGTGAGTAATTACCATAGGGTCACTTGTTTTTGTTTATCTTGTTCAGAGACATATTTCTGGCATTGGACGAAGCAAGTACATGTCGATGGGATTACGGACCTAGAGATCGACTTAATGATACACGGCTTGAGTGAAACGATGTCCAACTCAATGCCCTTGCACCAGATGTCCGAAGTTTGGCATTATGGTCCCAAGGATTAACTGCTGATGTTTTTTATTGTTATTTTAATCACTTCATCATGAATATTAATATTTATGTATAGGTGTATAGGTATGGGACTACACATGTGTACGTATATAGATATGGACATCCACAGTGGCACTTGCCCAGTTGATAGGGATTACACACCCTGAGTTCAACTGTGGTTTCACGTTTGGTTTACTTCCTTTTGTTGTGTTCTAACTAGGCTGAGCACATTTTTGTTGCATACACTTTTAGCATCACAGTTATAGGTTTCTTTTCGGGGTGCCCCACTGAGGTTATTTCTCCCCCCTGCATGTGCACCTCGGTGTACGTGTAGACCTTATGTCTTCTTTTCAGGTTGAGCAAGAGTTGCATGGTGGATAGGGATGAGGCCCAATGTTTCATGATCGAGCGGAGCTGCTCGAGTGGTTTTACTGATCAGGCTAATGCAGTTCGATATTGTCTAAAGATCGGGTAGATGGATTGGCTCGGAGTTAGTAGTAGAGCCCTATACTTTTACTTTCAGTTTCTTTGTACTTGTATCTGTATGGTCGGCCCAGTGGGTGACCAGTGTTGTATTGTATTGCATAGCTGTTCGGGCTTTTACAACATTTTACTATTACATCTTGTTTTGTTTCAGTTGTTTACTGCTTCCGCACTCTGTTTACTTTCTGCGGTGTATGATATTTAGTTTTTTCTGCTATTTTCTTACTCTGGTATGAGGGAATAGTCTCCCCACTATCACACCCTAGGCCCTCACTGCTAGTCGGAAACCTCTGGTGTACGAGGAGGCGCACTTGAGGCCTTGTGGTGAACCGGCTCGAAGCACCGGTTTAGTTGATTACAGGTCGGGACATTACAAAGTGGTATCAGATGGAGGTTTTCCTTCTTGGTCTTTACTATTTGGGATATGGTAGACAGGATTATTAGGAATGTATCGGAACCTGTGATGGATATCGGGCTGGTTTTTCGCGAACACTTCTTCCGGTAATAAGTCCTAGTTGCCAGGGTTTGGGATTGTTGTTTTGATTTTGCGATGTTACGGTTGTATATGATTTTCACCTTGAGTGACTCACATGTTGTGTGGTGTTTTTATTCACTATGGATATCAGGCTCTTGGCCATTGGTAAGATGCCAGGGATTGATTTTGACTCTTGGCTGGCAAAGGAAAGAGGCGTCTCATGCATCATACTAGGCATGCAGGATTCACAGCATATAGCCCTGATAGTGTTTGTTTTTACTGACGACTGAGACCCTTGGGTCTGCTTACACATAATTTTTACTCTGATGGCTGGTTACGTGGATCTACGTTAATGCATTTTTGATGGGGCAGATGACTCATTCCTTTTGCACAGGTGGTGCAGTGACCCTAGTTGGTCTATGTGGCACATGATGCCTTTTTGTTTAACCGCTTATTGGGTATTGTTTCTCGGGTCTATGGTTATCTAGTCATATTGTTGATAACGATGCCGATAGATACCAAGGATTTTCTTATGAACTGGACCTCTGTTTCCCTCGGATTTAGGGGATGACCACCTTTGATGGGAGGTTCAAACGTTCCGATCGGTTTCTAACGGGTTTGTTCGTAGAACCGGAAACATCCAATGATTCCACATCCATTCAGACCTACTTTCCAAAGGTAGGTGCTCATTATTTTTGGATTGATGAGGCTTAGGAATTTGCATTGGTCGAGAGGATGGGAGGTCAGACTCATCACACCTTTTTGAGGCGAATTATTGTCTACTCCGGGACTCTCTTTATATATTTAAGTTATGTTCGTGAATCCTTATTACATTACCAAGTATAAAATAAGTTTTCCTTTAGATATGACAGTCAATGATCGATATGTAGGAAATTTAGAGAATCTTTTATATGTATTCGAGGTTCTTCATCGATAGAGAATCATCTGTATTTGTTAGAGATTCTTAGTCAATGGTACCCTTCGACATTTTTATATAGAAGTCTCTTGGTCATTATGATGACCATGCTGGTTTTAAAGACACTCAGTGGGGCACTTGAAGTTTATTGTCATTCAGAAGGACATGAATTATTTTAGAGATGGGATCGAACCCGCAGATGGGATACCTATGTATCCGTTGTTTAGAAAAGGAATTAGAACCCATGTAGTTCGAGTAAAGGAGTATGATGTTTATTATTGATGGATCAAAGAAGGATTTCATAATTACTTTTACACTCTAAGCTCACGTGAGTCATTCTCGTTGTGAGAAACAAGAGGTATTGGTAAAACAATTAGACAATTGTGCCATGAAAGATGCAATCATAAGAAATAATGTGGGGATTATGTATGTATGACTGCCCAGATAAATGAAAGGTTAGGATTTACTTTAGGGAATAAATCCAGGAGCAGGGTCCATAAAGGTATATGTGCTTTATGAAGATTTTGAATACTCTAACTTGGGGCTTACTCATGAAAAGGAGGCCCAAATTATAAGAGGACATATGATTTGGGGTTTACTCCTCAAAAGGACTCCCAGATCAAAGGTAAATTAGGGCTGGTTAGGAGAAAATAAGACCGGGGATTACTCTTGAAAAGGAGGCCCAGGTTAATAGATTTTGAAAAATTAAGGGACTTGGGGCTTACTCCTAAGGAGGATTCCCGTGTTTGAGACTAGGGATTACTCCTGAAAAGGAAGCCCAGGTTAAGAAAATTGGGATTGGGGATTACTCCTAAGGAGGATTCCCATATTTGAGAATTATGACTGGGTCTTATTCTTGAAAAGGAGGACCAGGTTAAGGGATTATGACTGGGGATTATTCCTAAAAAGGAGGCCCAAGTTAAGGGAATTAGGGTTTGGGGCTTACTCCTGAGGAGGATGCCCAGATTTGGGTACTGGGGCTTACCCCTAAGGAGGATGCCCAGATTTGGGAATTTTAAGAATTGGGGCTTACTCCTAAGGAGGATTCCCAAGTTAAGAATTATGACTGGGACTTACTCTTGAAAAGGAGGCCCAAATAAATTGAGTTCTCTCCTCTTAAAGGATGAGGTTGAATGAATGAAATCTCAATATTTAGTGACATAAAGATGTGTAAGTCACTAGTTTTTGAGATATTTTCCACAGAATTCCTTTTAGATAAGGAATTCAAATCAAGAAATCATGCCATAAATGGATTTGAAGAGTGTCTTGAAGACTGAATCTTGAATAGGAAAGGTGGAATGGCTTAAGAGGGGTGAAATAGGCAAGAAGGGCACCCAAAAAAGGCAGGGGCATGCAAGTCTTGGCAGGCGCGCATGTACTGTGTGGGAGCGCAGGTCCTGGTCGCGCAGGTATGCATGCGCGACATATGGGGTACTTGCGCGACGTTTAACCAACAGTGTAGTACTTGAGTGACTCTTGATTAAAGCCTTTAGAATCCTCCTGAGGTTCTTCCAGAAGAGGGGCGTGCAAGTTCTATTGAAGGAGTAAGGCGGTGCGCAAGTGTGGCCTTTTCCCTTAAGGGTTGGCCACTTAGGCGCGCAAGTGTTGATAAGTTTCAACACTTAGGCTTTCCTCCCCCTCTTTAAATCTTCTGTTCTAGGTAAGAAATTACCTTAGAAGTGCTTCGGAAGCTTTGAGAAGAGACTAGGGCGCCGGGAGATCAAATATGAGTTTCTGGAAAAAATCCTCTCAATGGGGGGGGCCACAGGGTCTATTTATAGGCAGGAGAAGACCTCGGGCGGTTATCACTAAGTTCATGCAAGTCACTTGCGCGACAGTGATAGAACTTGCGCGACACATGTGATCTTGATCCCTTGTTCATGCCTTTGTCGATTTTTGATGTTTTCTTTAAGGGATGAATCAATATGTGCTAAGTCATTTACCTTTCCATTCTTTTAGACAATGTGATGAAAAAGTGTCTCAACAAAAGTCCCCCCTCAGAGTTGGATTCAAATGAAATGCAGATTTGACTCTGAGGAAAAGGAGAAAACCAATGAAAAGGTGGCATGCAAGTTTGGGCGCGAAAATGAGCTTCGGGCGCGCCGAGTCTGGCGCGCAGGGGACAACCATTAGTTGCCCATGGTACGGCGTGCATGGTCTTGGCCGTGTCTATAAATAGAGGGCCTCACTTCCGTACAAAGCATCCAGACTTCCAGACTTCACATCTTCGAGCTCTCGCCGCACATGTCACCTTAGCCACGTAGGTTGCTCTGTTTTCCAGTGTTTCCTTGATGACGCGCTACTGTCAAGGTATCTGGGCCTGTGTGGTGACAATTGTACGTCAAATACTTGTGCTTCACATCCATACTTGCGCGCCAAGTTTTAAACTCGCGCGCCTTAATGCCTTTGCCATTTTTTTTTAATTTTATTCAAAAAATTTATGAAAAATAAACCCAATTAAGAGTTAGTTTATTCAAATTTTGTGCAGATTCAATGGCTCCCAAGGGAATTGGAACGACTGATGAACTGGCTAGCAAGCGGATTGATGACATGATGAACATCATTGTCCATGATTACTATGATATCTGCGACAACACTTTCCCAGATTTGGCTAAGTACTTGAAGAGATATCATCTTAATTTCCCACAGAGCATCTATCTTCCTCTGCGTGGTCATGGTCATCTGCAAGGAATCAATGTTCCAGATACAAAGAACTATACACCTGAAATGCAGCTGCACTGCTAATCCTCTATTTTGGTTATGCTGTGCATTAAGAGCAACAATAATGGCGTGAACTTTCAAATTCTCCATCCATGCCATTTCCTTGCAGATATGAAAATGGAAAACCCATGGGCTTAAATATTTTCCGCTGTCGGTTGGTGGAGAGAAGATAAACGTGACATTAGAGCAATATCTGAAAAGATTACTCTCTCCAAATGGATCTTTACTTCCAATGCTCCATTCTCAAATCCATGTATCCATCTTCCAAGTCACTTGGACAGAAATAGAGTCACTGTTTGATCAGCAGAAAATTTTCTCAAACCGCACTCAAGAACATTCTTTTACAATTGTTCCAAGAAGAGATGGTATCACTGCATCTCTTATTGTATCTAGTTGAATGAATGAATTCCAGGTGGTTGCTGATGAATCTTGGGATGCCGTAAATCAAATAAAGAGTTATGTTGGAATCCTCTTGTAATTATTAAAAAAGAGAAGAGACTCTATTCTGTGGATGTCCTTCTAACTCTTGTGCATCAATGAAAAACACTTTCACCTTCACTCATTTGTACCTGCATTCTCTTTTGCTACATGCTTTAGATTTTACCTAAGCCAATGGGCTTAGTAAGCATAGTTTTATTTTTACTAGGATTAATATAAATAACCCTACAAACTTCAAACCTTTTAATTTCTCAATGTTACCTAAATCATACAAAATGTATGTTTAGTGAGCTGAGAACTTGAATTTTATTCAGAGTTCCCTTGTCTTTTTGGGCAGTTTAAAGTCATGCATGTCGGACATAAAAAGGATAATGTTTAAGGTCAAAATAGCTTCAACCGAAATGGATTAGAATTGACTCAATTCCGTGAAAACTCATCTGAAAACATAGTACCATACTCAAGTATGAGGGAAAATATGTAAGCTACAACTTAAGAATATTTGAATCTGAGAAATGACATGAAAAAGAGCTAAAAGTCATTAAAAGAAGTAGTTTCCATGAATGAAGTTACCATTATTTAACAAACCCGTTAGGCGGTTGAATTATGCAGGGCCACCTAAGGGCATTGGCTGCATAGTTAAATAAAATAGTATCTTTTGGCTAACAAGTCTGTTATATAGACTGTTTATGCAAGGCCTCCTATGGGCACGTGCTGCATAGTCAGGCAAAAGAACTCTCAGAAATTTACTTTCCTAGTGCTAAAAGTGAGTTAAAGTTTATGGAGATTCAAATCTTCCAAAGTATAGAGTTTTCTGTATGGAAAGAGGTACTTGAATATGGAGAAGATATTTCCAAACAATATTATCAAGGAACTGGATGGATATCACTCCTACGAAGGTCTGACCCAAACGTAGGGAAGGAGAATACAAACAATAGACTTGAATACTTTCAAATCATGAAAAAGGATACGGGACAAATATGTTAAGGATGGATATTTTTCCAAATCCCTACATACTGTCATTTAAGACAAATAAGGAAAAAAGAGGCATTCTTCCCAAGAATGAAGTTACCATTATTTAACAAACCCGTTAGGGGGTTGAATTATGCAGGGCCACCTAAGGGCATTGGCTGCATAGTCAAATAATAGTATATTTTGGCTAACAAGCATGTTATGTAGACTGTTTATGCAAGGCCTCCTATGGGCACATGCTGCATAGTTAGGGAAAAGAACTCTCAGAAGTTTGACATTTTTGTGACTAGAAGTCATGAAAAGGGTTATGAGGATCTGAAAAAATTTAAGGTTAAGATTATGACACATAATGATGTATATTGTTCAATGTATACAGAGATACACAGATCAATGCTAACCATAATCATGTTGTGGCTGGGTCCTGAATTGAAATGTTGGACTTCACTACGTATCCCATAAGGATGAGAATCAAGCCATACATAGTTCTTAAACTACAGTTTAACATCGTGTGGGACAAAAGGATTAGAGATCTTAGTTTAGGGTCATAGAGCTTGGACCATTGTAAGAAATACACAGTGTGTGTTTTCATGGGGAATTTTCAGCCAAGGGACTGAAAGTGGAATTTGGGGTTAGGCCCAAAGACTTGAGGCTGGATTCGAGGGACACTCAAATGTTCCTACGTATCCCATAAGGATAGGAATCAAGCCCACGTAGTTCTAGAAATACCCTTTGTACAAATTTGGTTCGTACATATGAAGGGTGAAAGGGGACTTTAGTACAATGATGGTTTAACCCAAGATAAAAAGTTTGGACGTTTCCATGTATGCACGTAGTCTTTGAAATGAAACATGATTGAAAAATAAATGTAAATATCGGTTCCCTCTCAGGTGAGGGTATCAAAGAATATTGTAGTTTATTGTCATACTGGACAAAAGTGTTGTATATTTTAATGTCGTATAAAAAGGACGAAAGTGAACCAATGTAAAGATATTGATTCTAGGGGTGGTTTCATGAATCAAAATTGTATGAGATGGAGGTGAACCGATGTGAAGAGATTGGTTTTGGGCTTGAACCTTGGGAGGTTTCCTACATACCCAGCCTTGAAGGCAAGGATCAAAGTCAGTGTAGTTCAATTAAAGAATGAATTAATGATCAAGTTGTTCTTGGGGACAACGACTTAAAAAATGATGTTGGGACTTACACATGGTTAGCGGCCCAGAGAGAGTGTTATGGTTGAGGTTTGCTCTAAGCTCACATGAGTCATACTTAGTGTGAGAAACAAGAGGTTTCAACAACCTTAACGATACACAGTTTAACGTCATGTAGGACGTAATAAGGGACTTTGCAGTTTAAAGTCTTGCAGTTTGGACTATTGGTGCTGCACAGTTTAGTGTCATGTAGCAGGGACAAAGTACAGTTTAATGTCATGTAGGACGTATCACGGACCTTCTATACAGTTTAGCGTCATGTATTTAGGATGATGGGGACAATAGAGTTTAACGTCATGTTAGACGAAAGGGGGACTGTGCAGTTTAATGTCATACAGTGAGGACAAAAGAGTACACCATTTATCATCATGTTGGACACATTGGGGATTTTTTCCACAATTTAGCGTCATGTTGGACGAAAGTGCGAATAGTTTAAGGTCATATTAATGGACCGTGGATGGTGCAGTTTAATGTCATGCTGGACAAAAGTGTAGTTTAACGTCATATATGACCTTTGATGATTATGTAGTTTAACGTCTTTCCGGACGTAAGGGACTTTTATATAGTTTAGCGTCATGTAGTTAGGACGTCACAGTTTTACATCTTGATGGACATGAGGGACTTGCAAATAGTTTAGGGTCATATGCATGGACCGTTGATGATGCAGTTTAAAGTCATACTGGACCATTGATGTAGTTTAAGGTCATACAAGACCTAGTTGCAGTTTAAGGTCATACTGGACCATTGATGTAGTTTAAGGTCATACAGGACCTAGTTGCAGTTTAAGGTCATACTGGACCATTTAGGGAACTTTTTAACAGTTTAACGTTGTGTGGGATGAAGTTGCAGTTTAAGGTCATACTGGACCATTGCTATATAGTTTAACGTCACATAGCAAGGACGAACTGGTGCTGCACAGTTTAGTGTCATGTTGCAGGGACAAAGTACATACTTTTCAGTTTATACAAAATACTTCTTTAAAAATATGGCATTGGTTGGAGTAGTGATGAGTTCTCCATCCATCAAGATTAATGAATAAGCTCCATTGGAGTAGACCCTATGTATTGAATAAGGTCCTTCCCATTTTGTCTCAAGTTTGGGAGGTTTCTTTCCTGGTATCATTGGAGTTCTGAGAACTAATACCAATTCTCCTTGAGTGAATGGATGAAGATGAACTTTTTTGTTAAAAGCTCGTGTTATTCGATTCTGATAGACTTACAAGTGGTGCAAAGTGCACAATCCTTTCTCATCTAACCATTCCAATTAATTCAATCACTTTTGAGATTGTTCATCTGTAGATGATTGATCACAACTAGAAACTCTAAGCGAGGGTAGTTGAACTTAAATGGTCAAGACGGCTTCCGTTCCATATACCAATGAATATGGAGTTGACCGAGTTGCAGTGCGGGTGGTAGTCCGATAAGCCCATAAAGCATGAAAGAGTTTATCAGGACATGACCTCTTATCTTTATCCACCATATTTTGCAGTATATTTGAAAGAGTATTTTTAAAGGCTTCTATCTGGCTGTTGGCCGCTGCATGATACCGAGATGAATGGTTGGATTTGATGTTGTATTCTTGATACAACTTCTCCACCTCAGATGAACAGAAATTGGTGTCATTGTCCGTTAATATGGCATGAGGGACACCAAATCTGGTAAGGATGTTAGACTTGATGAATCTAACAATGCATTTAAAACTAACTTCCTTGAGAGGTATTGCCTCTACCCATTTGGAAAAGAAGTCAGTAGCAGTAAGAATTTACATAAACTACTTGGATGTAGTCGAAGGGTAAAGTCCCACCACATCCATTCCCCATGTGGCAAATGTCCATGAGTATTTAGCTGTATGAAGCAATTTTGGAGGTTGATGAATGAAGTTGGCATGTACTTGGCATGAATGACACTTCTTTGTGAAATTGACACAATATTGTATCATTGAAGGCCAAAAGTATCCAAGCCTTCGAATCTGATCAGACATTCTATGTCCAGACTAGTGGGAACCACATAATCCTGCATGCACTTCTTTTATGACAGCCATTGTCTCTTCACCATTAATGCATCTGAAGAGAACTCCATCAAAACCACGTTTGTAGAGAATTTTCTCTAGGTGATCTGGGCTATCATAAAGAGTAAAATTAACCACACGTCGCCGGATTTGTTCTTTCTCAGCTCTATCAGGTGGAAGTGTTCCATTTTGAAGGTATTCCATAATAGGTGACATCCATCCTATAGTATGACTATACAGTTCAGGAATGGGAAAAATTTCATTAATTTCCTCTATTCTGATTCGAACATAAGGTGAAATTGCACGATGATGGGCAATACTGATGGTTGTCTCGTCCCGATTTGGATCTGTCAGAGCTGTGGCTATATTAGCCAATGCATCAGCTTGATCATTTTGTGAGCTTGGGACATAAGAAAATGTCGGTTCCCAAGAGAATTCCGCCATTAACTCTTTGACGGAATCATACAAAGGGATTAGTTCTTCTTTTCTGATGGCATAATCCCCATTGACTTGTTTGATTACCAGGTCCGAATCACCTTTCACCTTTAAGTAATTCACTTGTGCTTGAAGCGCTAATTCCAAGACTACGATGAGAGCTTGGTATTCTGCTTCATTATTAGTACCACCTTTCCACAATAACAAGGAATAAGGTAACACTACTTTTTTTTGGAGAAATGAGCACAATTCCTAATACAACTTTGTTGAATTTAGGATTTTCCATTTTCCTCCCTGTTGGACTTCTGGAAGCACCATCAAAATACATTTCCCATGCCTAAGGACTTTCTTGAATAGGGAAGACTTCTTCATCATGGAGTTCAATATTTGAAGATGTATCTTCTACTGAAGGGTGTTTATCCAGGAAATCAGACAGAGCTTGGCCCTTTATCTCCTTTTGAGACACATACGGAATTTCGAATTGCTACAAAATAACTGCCCACCTTTCCAGACGTCCTGTAAGCATAGGACGACTAAGGATAAATTTGAGCGGGTTATTGCGAGATACCAATTGGACCTCGTGCTGTTGCAAGTAGTGTCTCAACTTCTAAACTGCAAAGATTAATGTTAGGCTGCACTTCACAATACTTGAAAACCAGGTTTCTACTTCAATCATGGTTCGACTGAGATAGTAGAGACTGTTTTCATTCCCAACATCATTATTTTGAGCAAGAAAGGCACCCAATGATCGCTCTAGAGCTGTCATGTAGAGGATAAGTGGTCTTACTTCAATAGGTGTCATGAGTACCGGTGGTATCAAGAGGTATTTCTTGAGAATATCAAATGCTTCTTGACATTCTTCAGTCCACTGGTAAGTGACTCCCTTCTTAACCAATTTGGTGAAGGGTAAACTTTTGCCTGCCAAATTGGCGATGAAATGCCGAATATAAGCTACGTGTCCCTGAAGTCCTCTTAATTATTTCAAATTTTAATTAGGTGACATACTAAGGATTGACTTGGTCTTCTCAGGATCAACTTCAATACCATGATGGCGTACAACAATGCCGAGAAATTTTCCTGAGGTTACCCCAAAAGCACATTTTAAGGGGTTCATCTTCAAATTATGTTGTCGAAGATTACAGAATATGACTTCCAAATCAGCCAAGTGATTAGAACGTCGTTTGGATTTAACTACCAAATCATCTACATAGCATTCAACAAACTTCCCTAAGAAGGGTTTAAAGATACGATGCATGGCACGCTGATAAGTTGCACCTGCATTCTTTAAGCCAAAGGGAATTACCCGGTAGCAAAACACACCCTGAGGGGATCTGAAGGTTGTAGATTCCTCTTCCTCTGGGGCCATTCAGATCTGATTATATCCGGAATATCCATCCATGAAGGAAAGTGCTTCATAGCCAGCTGTTGCATCAATTAGAAGTTCTGTAATCAGAACTGGGAAATCATCCTTAGGACAATGTCGATTAAGATCTTTGAAATTGATGAAAACTCTAATTTTTCCGTTATTTTTCTTTATAGGGACAATATTAGACAAACATTTGGGATATTGAACTTCTCTGACAATGTTATCTTTGATAATCTTATCCACTTCAGCTTCAATTTTGGAAGCATAAGTTGGGTGTGTTCTTCTCGCGGCTTGCTTAAATCCTCGATGTTCTTTTGGTAAACCGAAATGATGAGTAGCAACACCAGGATCAAGCCCGGGAATTTCTGTATGGTTCCAAGAAAATATATCTCTATTTTTCTTTAGAAAATAAATATACATCTCTTGATCTTCAAGAGTCATGGCCGCACTGATTAAAGTGGGGCATGGATCTTCTTTTGTACCAAGATTTATTTCTCTGAGTTCATCCACAGTGGTAGAGATACCCTCTTCAAATGCTGGAGGACCATCTCTGAGATCTTCCTCTTATTCTTCATCATGTGTTATTTCTTCCTTTTCTACTTGCATAGTAGATGATAAAGTAGAATTCTCATGATCCGAAGAGATTTCAAAATTTGCATATCATGAAGAAGAAGCTTCCATTTCTGACCCAATTGATGATGAAGGGTCTTCTTTGGGTAATAAAGAGGAGATGATGGATTGAGAATCGACATCATTGTTCACCTCCGATGTTGCTATAACTTCTTATGGCATAATTGGCGAAGCATAGACTAGATGGATTTCAGCAGATGAAATTAAGACGTCACCATTTGTTCTTTCATCACTGCTTGGTATATTACCAATTTCTCCCATGTTGTTTGGCTCGATTTCCATAATTGACATTATGGATCTTTCCATAAGAGTATTTTGATTTGGGTCTATCTTGTCAATTTGATTGATAGGCAACACATAATCTGTACTCACATGTGTAAATGGATTTACTGGAATTTTTTCCAAACCATATGGAGCATTAACTTTGGTAATCTCCTTTGTTATGGATTTATCCCTTTTCTTCATGTGATAGAATTCTGCCTCAATGTATTGAGACTCACATGTCTTGAATGGGGCCTTATCACCATACAATGTCCCAACTTGACCATCGAAACAATATTTGAGACATTGATGGTATGATGAAGGGATAACCACATGTTGATGTAGCCAGGGTCTTCCAAGAAAGATGTTGAAGGATGAGTCTTGATCAACAAACATGAAATCTGAATTGGATACAAGATCTCCAAACTGAGTTCTAAGTGTAACCTCACCCAGTGGTTCTTGTTCATTTTTATGATATCCTTGTAACATCATGGTAAAAGAAGATAAATCAGATTCTGTGAGGCCCAATCGACGAAGTGTACGAATGGGCATGAGGTTGACTCCTGAACCATTGTCAATGAATACTCTTCGAACATCCACACCATTGACCTTTCCGAACAAGTACAATGGTCTAATATGTCCATGCACAACATCATCTTCATATTCATCAGTAAAAGATATTATTGCATGAAATTCTGCAGGATTATTCTCTATGTGATAGACTTAAGCTGCAGCAATTTCAGTTTAAAACTCATGAGGAATTGACAAAGCCTCGATGAGTGCTTCCCAAAGATCTTTTGATAGATTCAGAGCATCCATAATTGATAACTTGGCTGGAACTTGGGCCAAGTGTTTCAATATATCATACTTTTGATCCAGAGGTCTGTGTTTCCCAATAGGAATATGTGGTTTAGCAGGTACCTTGGAAGCAGATGTTTTGGAAGTTGATGCATCTTGTATTGGGATAGGAGTTGGCAATATTCATGGTTTTGGAAAATTAGACAGATTAGATCCATTTATTTTCTAAGAGGAAGAATATGGAACCTTCAACCGGTCTTCCAAAATAATTGTGCCAGGACTGAATTTGCTATTGGTAGAAGAACTTGCTTGTTCTTGCTGATCTCGCTGAAGGGCTCTACCATGAGTTTCTGCCACGTACATAGTTCTAGCAGGGGTAGAATTGGAATAGTGGCTTCTGAAAGATCCACGTCTTCCCCTGTATCCTGAGCCCTTGGAACTTCCTCTGATTCCTCTATTTGATATAGGGAATTAAGGCTCATTGAAATTGAAACTGCGATTGGCATATGGATCTGTTAATTGAATCATATTAACAGAACCAAAGATTAACTATTCGTTTGATGAAGACTCTGCCTGATTAGCCTGTTTAGGCTGTGCCGTTTGGTGGGGCGGTGCCTGTGGCTTTGAAGTAGATGGCATAAATTCCTCCAAAGTCAAAGACAACTTAGGATTTGACACATACTCATCTTCTTCTGATTCCTTTTCTTTCTTTGAATCATGCCATTTCTTTGAGGAATTTCCCTCTGAAGAAGAGGGTTTTGCCACAACATTCATGGAAGAAGACACAATTGGTTTCTTTAATTTTGTTCGAAAAATAGTATGAGTTCGATTGATTGTCTTTCTGACCATCCAATCATCATACTTCTGTTAATTTTAGCTTTTTACTTCTTTCCATTCACCTTCCTCCTCTAGAAATGTAGCAGTGACACATGCTACCTGGGCTGAGGAGCCTTTCAATTTGACTTGTCCCGAGTCGACCATCTTTTGCAGGAGGTATTTGGAGACGAAACACTCTTACATGGGATGCCCCAACATTTGATGAAAAGGGAAATAATTAGGACGATCTTCATCTCCTTTCTTGTTTGGCCTCTTGGGTATTGTAAATTGAACCAAATTGTTTTCCAGAGCTGAAATGAAATAACCAGGAACTTGTTCATTTTGGAAAGAGTATGTTTTTCTCTTCAGATCCTCAATTTTTTTTCATATTTGATCTTTTTGATCATCTGGATGAAAAGGCCTTTGTTTTTGGCGCTTAGAAGGTGGAGCTCTTCGAGAAGATGAAGGTTTTGAGGTTGAAACAGATACAGGTGTTTGTTTACGCATAACTGTAGCAGTTTCTGCTTTACCCATTCTCCTTCTTGGAGCTGATGGAATTACACGAGATTTAGCCTTAGACTATATAAGGGAATCTTTAATCTGCTGAGCGATTGAAGTAAGGTCTCGAACCCCTCATGTGTATTTCACAGGGATTAATGGTGTGCGTAATTCTTCACGCAGATTTCCCACACAGATTGGCAACAATTCTTCTTGAGGGAGTGCTAAACTCAAGGAATATGTTAATCCCTTCCATCGATCAATTAAATCAGAGACCCTTTCATTCTCCCTTCGCTTACAGTTTGTAAGATCAAAAACTGTTGTCTTTGGAAAAGTTGAGATGAACTGAAGGGGGAATTTTTGGTGAAGATCCTCCCATCCGGTAATTGATCGGGATTGCAAGCTTGTATACCAAAAAAAAGCTGGTCCTTGCAAGGTTCGCACGAAGCATCTGAGTTTCACTACTTCCTTCTGCTCCGGAGTTCCCATCATAGGATCGCAACAAGACATGTAATGTGTCAAATGTTGTTCAGGATCGCCTGATCCATTGAAAATAGGGAATACAGGGTTCCAAAACTGGATGGAGGAGAAATTGAATCTAACCATTCAGGGTAAACTTTCTTTTCTAGTTGAACTTTCGCACGTTTCACTTCCATAGTTTCCAACCGAGATGTTAATGACTCAATAGTAGTTATTAACTTTTGAGAAACATCCAGTTGAACTTGGACTTGGGTAGGTGCAATGACTGGATCTTGGATAGATGTGACGATTGGTGCTGCGCCTGATGGTAGCACTGCCAACTGTTGTTGCACTTGACCCATAGGATTAGACCTGTGAGGGTGTACTGAGAGAGGAGGATATTCTTGATCCATCTCAGTAGCTGCAACAAATTCCTTTGGCTGACTGACTCTAGCATGCTTAAGAAGAAGACTACTCTGAAGTAGTACTGCATTCAACCTTCTTAATTCCTTCATTTCTTCCTCTTGTTGTTCAAACCTTTGATCTAGTGAGAGTGAATGACCTTCTCCAGAGGAAGGATATGTAACATGGTTCTTTACCTTCCCCTTGTTGGATCCTTTTCGGAGAGGGGGAAGTGGGTTACTCGAAGGATTACCTAGGTTTTGAGTAATCCTTTGACTTCGTGTACGCACACCTTCTTCATTTGTGTCAGTGCATACATATTCTTGAGCAGGAACTTGTTCATCTGAATCCCCTGAGTGAGCCTCATCTGGTGGATCAGCAACAAAAACATTGATGAAATTTATTGATGCATAAATCATTTCATCCCTTCTATCAGTATTTCTGTGATATTGTCTTCTTCCATGTCTTTGATGAGACATTGCCTTTTGTTGATTCGATCCCTTAGGAACTTCTTGACGAACCGTAATTTGGAGGGAATCTCCTGATAATTTGGCTCTTCATTCCTCTTGAGGTTTCTTCCCCAATTGAGAAAAGACTGACTTTCTCTGAGGAGGGGATTGATGATTTGATAAAGTCCCCAGTCTAGTGGACTGGGGCTGTTCCTGCTGTTCTTTCTCAACTCCTTGAATCCTATTTGTTGATTCCGAGGGTTGGTTTAAAAGAGTCCCCAGTATGGCAAGCTGGGGTGGTTCTTGACATTCTATGTCTGAGACTTTCTTGAAAGTCCTCTTGATCTTGCGAACCTTAGTCCGGAAATTAGCTGGATGCATTAACCTGTATCCGCTCTTATCACCCGGTTCAAAAGACCGTTGGATGATTTCTAACACTTATGTCACTTGGTGACGTGCTTGCTCCAAATGAGAGGCATGTTTAATATTCTCTTTTTCTTGATGCAAGAGTAATTCAACAACTTGTTCTCTGTATTCTTGATTTTGAGAGGAACTAGTTGAAGCTTGTTCTTGGGAAAGCTTTTGATTACAAACAAAGCCCATTGACTGGGGCCGGTTATGGGAAATAACATTGCATTAGATCATTTTTGGCGGGTTTTGCTGACTGGAGAGCACCATGAACACCCCATCCTCTGACACGAATACCAGATGGGGCATTGGCAATTAACTGACGCAATATTCTTAGTGCGCCAAGGCATGAACGTTGAAGGGCTCTCTGTTGCTTTTCAGCCTTCGGATATCGAGAGACTGATAGAGACGCCAAATCAATCTGATGTTGTAACCCTTATATTATCTTAAGATTATTTTTATATTCATCATAAGACAATAATTTCTTTTTCAACTGACAAAGAGTTTTCCATATGTTGAGACGAATATCATGAATTTCATCTTCCATCAACATTTCTGGAATATTATACTGAGAGTCATCCAGAGGCCAAAACTTGACTGGCACTTCACCTTTCGCCAGTTTTTTTCTCATGTTCAACATTCCCTCTTTGTCATTTGATGAAGATTCTTCTACCTGATTTGACCAGAGTTGGTGTTTCCTTGTTGCTTCATTGGATTCAACAGGATTGGTAGAAAAATCATTGATCAAACTAGAAGATGCATGACTTAGGGGTGGTTCGGAGAATGACTTACACCCTGGGATATCTTCTGATTGAGAAAGTATTTCACCTGCTAGCGATGAAGCTTCAGACATGACTAGTTTCACATTTGAAAGTTCCTCAAGATAAGAGGGCTTTCTCGGCACTAAATTGTACACTAGAGCATTTTCCGGGCAATGTGCATTACTACTGTGGAGAGGACTTTCACAGTGAAATTCATCATCATGGGGAGGACCACCATAATGGGTTACAGAAAAAGATGAGATCTCTTTCTCCTTGGTCTTCTGACCACATAGAGGGTTTATGTGGCTCTCATCTGAAGATGAAACTTCGAGATCGAACGAATGGTCATGAATCAAGCCTGCATGAGGAAGTGTCTGTGGAAGACCTTCAGAATTAATGTTCCCACTATTGGTAAATGAGGTATTATAATCTTGAATTTCAATAGATAATTGTCTGAGGGCTTCAAGAACTCCAGCATCGAGTAAGGCCTTGTTACAGATTGTCTCTTGATCTCCTGACTGTGCTGGGCGGGTCTTTTTCTTAGACGCCTTCTTACTCGCCTTGGAAACCACTTGTTGCAAAAAGTGGATGCTCTGAGCAGGTGTATATTCCTGATCAGGAAAGATGGCTAGGTTAGGCTGATGACCCCTACTCAAATTAGGTGTATGTGCCTGACTTAGCTGTCCGTATGATGTGGGGGAGTATGCCGCACAACCCTCTTGGACTGGAATAGATGTGTGTGTTTGTTCCGGAGTGAATTGTTGATGTGTCACTCCACTGGTAGGGATAGATTTATGTGTCTTTCCCTGAGATGTCACTGAAGTTGTTATAATATCCTGGCAGGCATCTAGAATATGAGTAGGGATTTGATTCTGCTCTTTCACCATTGATAGAAGATGCTTGGTGACTTCAGCAGCCAGGATGGGAATATACGTCCATTCCGGGCTTGGAGCAGGTGTATTTGCCTGCTCTTGTCCTCCTTTTCCTGTCAGTGAATCCTGACAGTACTCAATTGTGGGGGCAGAGAGTAGAGTGCCTCCTATTTGTTGTCGAGTCTTTCCGACTAACTTCTCTGAATACTACCAAGCAAGACTGTTGGTAGGCTTGATTAATACCAGCAGGTGTATGTGCCTGCTGATTTCACTTCACCAAACGTGGTTGACAAGATCCATCATATGTAGTCAGACGAGCCTACTGACTAGCTGATGATGTATAAACAAGTGTATGTTCCTGCCTATAGTACTCCACCGGAACTGCCTGGCAGGATTGGCGTGATGCTGCCAAACAAGTCTGCTGGACAACGGAATTAAAACGGGCAGGTGTATGTGCCTGCTCATTTCTTTCCACCAAGTTAGGTTGGTGGACTTCTCCGAAGATGGAAGAGATGAGAACCTACTCACTATTGATCGGATTCTGCCTCTGATGGTTCGTCTTGCTTGCTCGGGTTCGAGGAACCTGAGCCGAACGCCTGGAGTCGGTACCCTCATCATGTTGAGGGCGCACTGCCGAACGAGTCTGGCGGTGATTGTTGGTAGGAGCCTTCAGGAAGGACTCCTGTCTGTTTGAATTAAGGCCCTGAGGGACCTGATCATTCACCTCCCTAGAATAAGGGAGCGAATGGTGATTGCGTTCCGGGGATAACGACCCGAAACGGTTAGAGACGGTAGTCAGCACCGCCTGCTTCTTGATCACTGGTCGTCATTGTCCGAATGACCGATGTGAGTTATTCACTTGGAGGGCTTGTCGGGCAGCCTCCAGAGTTGGGATGGTACCATGTTGACGGTACTCCTTAACCAGCGCGTTTGATACCCCGCGTTGAAGACACTGAGTAGGTGATATCATCCTTAGAACGGACGATGATCCAGTAGGAGTAGCAGCAGTGGCATTTGCAGCAACAGTATTCACAGGTGTGAAATTGAGAGCAGCCATTCTAGAAATGCAGAAGATCTTGGAAAAGAGTTCCTGTTTGATATAACAGACGTAATCAAGATAAATTCAGCCACTACATCTTTTGGATGCTCACATTTGTCAATGACTGTTTTTTTGGCCCTCTCATTGAGTTTTAAATAGGGGCCTAACAAATGGGTAAAGCATTATTTTAACTTGGTTAAGGATTCACGCCAGGTTCACCATTTTTGTTTCCCTCAGATTTCGGGGATGACCGCCTTTGATGGGAGGTTCAAACATTCCGATCGGTTTCTAATGGGTTTGTTCGTAGAACCGGAAACATCCAATGATTCCACATCATTTTGGACCTACTTTCCAAAGGTAGGTGCTCATTAGTTGTGGACTAATGAGTCTTAGGAATTTTCATTGGTCGAGAGGATGGGAGGTCGGACTCATCACACCTTTTTGAGGGGAATTATTGTCTACTCTAGGACTCTCTTTATAGATTTAAGTTATGTTCATGAATACTTATTAAATTAACAAGTATAAAATAAGTTTTCCTTTATATCTGACAATCAATGATCAATATGTAGAAAATTTAGAGAGTCTTTTATATGTATTCAAAGTTCTTCATCGATAGAGAATCATCTGTATTTATTAGAGATTCTTGGTCAATGGTACCCTTCGACATATTTATATAGAAGTCTCTTGGTCATTATGATGACCATTCTGGTTTTAAAGCCACTTAGTGGGGAACTTGAAGTTTATTGTCATTCAGAAGGACATGGATTATTTCAGAGTTGGGATCTAACCCACGGACGGGCTACCTATGTATCCTTTTTTAGAAAAGGAATCAGAACCCACATAGTTCGAGTAGTGGAGAATGATGTTTATGATTGATGGATCAAAGAAGGATTTCATAATTACTTTTACACTCTAATCTCACGTGAGTCATGCTCGGTGTGAGAAACAAGAGGTATTGGTAAAAAAATTAGACAATTGTTCCATGAAAGATGCAATCATAAGATATAATGTGGGGCTTCTGTATGTATGACTGCCCAGATAAATGAAAGGTTAGGATTTACTTTAGGTAAAAAATCCAGGAACAGGGTCTATAAAGGTATATGTGCTTTATGGAGATTTTGAATACTCTAACTTGGGGCTTACTCCTGAAAAGGAGGCCCAAATTAGGAGAGGACTTATGATTTGGGTTTTACTCCTGAAAAGGAATCCCAAATCAAAAGTAAATTTGGGATGGTTAAGAGAAAATAATATTGGGTCTTACTCTTGAAAATGAGTCCCAAGTTAAGAGATTTTGAAAAATTAAGGGTCTTGGGGATTACTCCTAAAGAGGATGCCCGTGTTTGAGACTGGGGCTTACTCCAGAAAAGGAAGTCCAGGTTAAGATAATTATGATTAGGGATTACTCCTAAGGAGGATGCCCAGATTTGAGAATTATTACTAGGGCTTATTCCTGAAAAGGAGGCCCAGGTTAAGAGATTATGACTGGGGATTATTCCTAAAAAGGAGGCCCAAGTTAAGGGAATTAAGGTTTGGGGATTACTCCTGATGAGGATGCCCAGATTTGGGGACTGGGGCTTACCCCTAAATAGGATACTCAAATTTGGGAATTTTAAGAATTGGGGCTTACTCGTAATGAGGATGCCCAAGTTAAGAATTATGACTGGGACTTACCCCTGAAAAGGAGGCCCAAATCGATTGAGTTCTCTCATCTTAAAGGATGAGGTTTAATGAATGAAATCTCAATCTTTAGTGACATAAAGATGAGTAAGTCACTAGGTTTTGAGAGATTTTCCATAGAATTCCTTTTAGATAAGGAATTCAAATCAAGAAATCATACCATAAATGACTTTGAAGAGTGTCTTGAAGACTGAATCTTGAATAGGAAAGGTGGAATGGCTTAAGAGGGGTGAAATAGGCAAGAAGGGCACCCAAAAAGGCAGGGGCACGCAAGTCCTGGCAGGCGCACAGGTACTGCGTGGGCGCGCAGGTCCTGGTCGCGCACGTATGCCTGCGCGACATATGGGGTACTTGCGCGACATTTAACCAGCAGTGTAATACTTGAGAGAATCTTGATTAAAGCCTTTAGAATCCTCTTGAGGTTCTTCCAAAAGAGGGGTGCGCAAGTTCTATTGAAGGAGTAAGGCGGCGCGCAAGTGTGGCCTTTTCCCTTAAGGATTGTCCACTTAGGCGCACAAGTGTGGATGAGTTTCAACACTTAGGACTTCCTCCCCCTATTTAGATCTTCTGTTCTAGGTAATAAATTACCTTAGAAGTGCTTTGGAAGCTTTGAGAATAGACTAGGGTGCTGGGAGCTCAAATCTGAGTTTCTGGAAAAAATCCTCTCAATGGGGGGGCCCAGAGGGTCTATTTATAGGCAGGAGAAGACCCCGGGCGGTTATCACTTAGGTCACGCAAGTCACTTGTGCGACCATCATGTGTCGCGCAAGTAGACTTCGCGACAGTGATAGAACTTTCGCGACACATGTTCTCTTGATCCCTTGTTCATGCCTTTGTCGATTTTTGATGTTTTCTTCAAAGGATGAATCAATATGTGCTAAGTCATTTCCCTTTCCATTCTTTTAGAAAATGTGACGAAAAGGAGCGTCAACAACCTCCTTGTGGTATTGTTGTATACAGATACCCAATGGGTGTTAGCTTAGCTTGTCTCTTCTATTTTGTTTGTGACCTACAAGGAGTCGTTCCTTCTGAGGATGCTCGGAGAGGATCGAGTCTCTTGTAGGTTGTGTTTTTGTTTTGACCTTATTGGGTCATTGTGATCTTTACCATCTTCTGAGTGGGTTTGGATCTTTTGGGAAATGTGTTTATTCCTTGTGACCCAGTTGTGAGGATTTTTCTATATGGCTAGGTAGAAGACCTAGAGACCCTGGGTTTTGACTCGAACCCTTATCGATCGATGTCTGTTCCATTTCAGGGAAACCTTAGTGATAAGGTTGGCTAGCGTTTTCCAATGCCTTTTGGGCGATGTTTGTTTTTGTGACTGGTTTCGACGAGAAAGCCTGTTCGGGTGCCTATCCTGGTCAAACAGTGTTTCTGATGTTGTTGTTGTGTAGGTGACCTTGTGAAATTCTGGTTTACCGTTAAATGGTTAACCCATTCTTGAATCCTAGTCGGGTTTTGGTGGAATGTTAGTGTGGCTCGGAGGGAGATAGAAATTCCCTCAGTGAAATCTTAGTGTACTTCTGTAAGAGACTATCATGTGCTATCTTGATTCATCTTGAGTATGCTGAGAGAGCTTCGACCTTACATCGAGATCCTTTTTTTTCATAACGTTTTTCCTTGTTAAGGATGAATCCTATTCTGGTTGTGATCTTGAAGCAGTGTAAGGAAAGTCATATGGTGGGGAGTGCACCATTGGCCCTTTTTGAGGGTGGTTTTCCTTGTTTAGGTTAAACTTAGGTGTTTTCCAGTAGGCTTTTGAACTTGGAGTTTTCTTTTAAGATGACGACATGGGTGTTCCTATGGTGGGCAGTACCGGTTTGGTTGTAGTTAAAGATCTTCTGTGTAGAAGGTGGTAGTTAATGCTATAAGGCAGGTCATTGGACAGTCTAGATAGCTTGGTTGTGCAAATTCTCGGGTTATGAGCATGGTTGCTGGTTCTTCCATTGGGCTTCTCAGGGATGAGAAGGTTTATGGTGGGGAGTTTGTAAGAACCTGTGTTTTTCTGGATGGTTGTTTTGAGCAGAAATTTGAATCTTTGATGTTGGATGCTCATGAGGGGTAAAATGGTCCTTTTCCCTGACCATATGATCTCGGATAATTTTTCTGATAGCTCTGTTGGTCCCGAAATAGGGAGTTTATCCTAGGACAGAAGTTTGGAGGAAATCTGAGCTGTTCGAATTTTGGCGGAATATTTAATATTTAATATTATTAAATTAAATATTAAATTATTCGTGTAGGTTCATTTGGCAATAACTTTTAAAAGGAGTGTTGGATTAATATTCCTTCTGCGCCGTTGAGTCTGGAATGGGGAGTTTAGCCTTGGTAAGGCATAAACTCATGTCAGGCGTCGGGGCCAGCCCGAGCCCCCTTTTCTTCCTTTTCTTTTCTTCTTTCCTTTTCTTTTCTTCTCTCTTCTTTCCTCCTCCTCCTTGAGCATGTCTCCTATGCCTCCCCTTTGTCCGTGACCTATGATAGATATAGAGTTCGATAAATAGGGAGAGTTGGAAGCCAAGAAGGGTACCTATTCGAAGCTCTCGATGCACTGAGTCTGCATGCAGCAACCGGGAGTCGTGGGATCAACCGAAGCTTCGGCGGTTTCCGCCCGAAGGTAGGGTCATTTATCTTTTCACCATAGATCCCATTTAAACAAGTCATTTTATGTTTTTAATCATTATATTTCTTTCTTGGGGCCTCTTAAGGCCGGATCTAATGTTTCGGGGGTGAAAACGGGCGTTCTGGGTGTTTTCAGGGTTTTCCTGTCGGAAAACCCAGAATACACAGTGTGTATTCCAGGGGTACACACCATGTGTTCTTCCTGTTTGGGGAAGACGAAGTTTTCTTAAGTACACGCTGTGTACTTTGAGTTCACGCCATGTAGTGGGTAGTAGTGTGGCTAGTGGTGTGAAATAGAACATAGAATAGTGGTTTTTAAGGAGTACATGCCGTGTACTTTAAGTACACACTGTGTAGTGGTACATGGGCATGTGTTCAAGTGAAAACGGACACGAAGTAACTTTTTGTGAATAGTACACGCCCTGTACAGAAAATTACAGGCTGTGTATTATTACACAGGTAGGC
Organism: Viscum album; assembly: GCA_963277665.1. Lineage (NCBI taxonomy): Eukaryota > Viridiplantae > Streptophyta > Magnoliopsida > Santalales > Viscaceae > Viscum > Viscum album. Next base: position 2,022,630,565 of record OY728157.1, read on the forward strand.
CCATTGTGCTCTGGCCATGTACTGCTTCAGTTTAGTAATTTTGAGATATCTTATGCCCTGCAAGTCAGAATTGGGCGTGTGAGTAGTTGATTCTGAGAGTTTTTCCACTTTGATCACAATGGTGGAATAATTTTTACATTTAGAGTTAATATAAAGGTATTTTTTGGGGTTTTCATATAAAAGGAGGTGTTCTTTCTCCACTTATCGAGTTCAGTTTTCACCAGAGAGTGAGATTTGGGGTGGATGATAGGTTGGGTGTTCAGACCCTCTTAGTTGAGACCTTTAATAGGAGGTCATCTATGAGCTATCTCCCATAAACCAGGCTTTATAGGATGTTTCCCTTGTGAGATGTTCCCTTCTAGACTTTTAGGCTTTGAGACCAGGTACTTCTAAGGATCCCTTGAGGGATGCCTTTGCTTGTGTGCTGACCTAGGGACTCCCTTGTATGATCTATCTCTTGTTCATTCATTGACAGGAACCATGTTATGGGATGCCTATGTTTTCCTTACTTTGAGGATCCCATATAGGATTCCTCCCTTACTCTTTGCTACGGATCCCACGTAGGATTCCTTCACTCATGTTTACCTGGAGGATCCTGGGTATGATGCCTCCTCTATGTTTGACCTGATGGACCCAGTGGGTTCCCGTTGTTTGACCGACCTTGAGTTGTTATGTCGGGTTTGGGTAGAGATGGTGATCAGGTGTCACCTAGAACCCGT